>CM060438.1:20465072-20485072 GCA_030545235.1 Helianthus tuberosus | reverse complement strand
ACCTCTAATTCACTAGACGCGCAAAGTATGAATGGTCCAGGGGTGTTAAAAGGATCGGGTTGGGCCAGGTTTGGTTTTTACAGCATATTCCTTTACTGAAGCACATTCCTTTTTAACCATAATCATGTTATTTAACAGTTGAGTAAGGTAATGTAACATCAACTTCATTCAATAAAATGGATTGTTTATCGAAATAGTGTTTTTTTTTTTTTTTTTACTAGATAATATCATCTAACATTAACCTTTTTATAGGCTTTAGACAAGATTCGTTTGAGAGCTTATTCATATTGTATCTAACAAAGCTAACAACACGTTGACCATCATTGATAGTGGAGGTGGAACGTGAAGGCTGGAGAATAACAAAAAAAAAAGTGAAAGCAATGACATTAATTTTGTCATGGCATTACCTTTTTCAAAGTTGGTGAACAATCTTGGTACCATTGCAAGCTATTATTGGTGGTGCTAATGTTTGCATGATTTGACAGTTTGATGTCGTTCGATATGACTTATGATACCGGATCCAGGCAGAATGGGGGTACAAATAAGTTGGTGGCTTAATTTTTATTTCACTGCATGATGGCTTGAAGGAAGTAACAGTTGTTTAGGTTCCAGTGCAATAGTTTAAATCTATGAACCATGTTGATGTCTCCATGGCGAATTCCGTGGTTACCAGTTATTTTTTTTTTTCTATTTTTTTCAACAAGTATATTTTTATCTACATCTCGATATAATTTTTCCCTAGATCGTGTTATGATATCAAACTGAGAATGATTCGGTTTAGAGCATCAAGAAATAATTGGTTTAACGCGCCGCAACGAGCGTGAGGTATAAAACTAATTACATATAAAATTTCATAAGACAGGCCCTCGTGAACATGATTTAAAATTGGCCACTTCTTTTAAGAAAATAGTGATCATTTTTTCCAAAGCATTACAATAGCAATTCATTGACTAAAATGATTAAGGTCATCAAAAATATTAGAGTGACTTGTCTTACCTACTCTTGGTCAACAGATGTTCCCTCCATTAGAATCCTTGACCCTGCACAAAGTCAACAAACCTTTCATAATCCTAGCAATGCAAGGAATACAACAGGGTACCGATTATTTGTATTATTTCTTTGCAAAGCGATCGTTTGACCCGGCTCAAAGTCAACAAACCTTTCATAGTGATTATTGATAAAAAAAATCACATAATCACTTGCTTAAGAACTAAGAAAGTAAGAATAGTTGGGTAATTTTACCATCCAACTGCGAACAGTTTGACTCAGAAAGTGAAAACCGTATGCGTGATCATCATTAAACTATAATAGCATCCCCTTATGTGATAATGTTCATCCAAGCTCTCAAGAAACTGTTTTAAAAAACTTTAACTAGCTAACTTTCATATTTTTCACATTAATCTTGATATTTAATCATCTTATAGCATTCCCTCGTATGATTAACAAAATCACAATATTCA
Source organism: Helianthus tuberosus (assembly GCA_030545235.1). Taxonomy (NCBI): domain Eukaryota; kingdom Viridiplantae; phylum Streptophyta; class Magnoliopsida; order Asterales; family Asteraceae; genus Helianthus; species Helianthus tuberosus. The sequence goes on along the minus strand of CM060438.1, from coordinate 20,483,612 downwards.
ACTAGGGGTGTAAACAAGCCAAGCCTCTCGTGAGCTACTTGAGATCAGCTCACCAAAAGCTCGAATCAAGCCAAGCTTAAACATGTTCGAGCCCAAGCTTTAGTTGTCAAGCTCTAGCTGTCTAGCGAGCCTAAAAGTATATAATTTTGATTATAACTTTTAATTTTTTTTTGAACGGCGATATTTCTACAACAGGCGATAGAGATCGCACCTACCCTATAACTCGGGTAGGCCCCTCCGCCCCACTCCGGCATCCAAGGCTATGTTGTCTTAACCGGGCCCACGCTTGGTGCGTCAGAGTTTGGCTAAGGCGTTCCCCGAGAAAATTTCCAGCCCACTGCCCACCCGATTAACCGGGAGCGTGTAGTTGCACCCTCCACAAGAGTCGGGGACTCTCTGGAGTAAATGCACTGTAATAGAAAACTCGGGGTGGCTCCCGGGTTTCGAACCAACTGGCCCTCCACCCGTTCATTGCCATTCCCCCAAATGTGATGGGAGTGGGGATCGAACTTGGCCATCCTAGGAAAACCAAATCCTTTCCACCACTCCACCACAAGTGGAGGATGATTATAACTTTTAATTAACATATTAAATACATATAACTAAATAATCTATCTTATGTTATATATTAAATATATAATAAATAACATACAAGCCAAGTTCGAACTTGAAAAAACTATTGACGATCCGAGCTCGCGCTTTTAAGCAGTGGCAGGCACCCCCCCCCCCCCCCCTCTTTAAAGGTAAAGATTTTAGTGTATTTTGTAGGTAAAAACCATGCCCGCACCCCTTAAAAGTTCGGTTAAACCCCCCTATCGCCCCACAGAAAATAAATCCTGGGTCCACCACTGCTTTTAAGTTTAATGAACCAAGCTCGAGCTCGGAACGTTTACACCCTTGTACTCCGTTTAAGCTGGTCTTAACGAAAATCGAATTAGCAGCATACAAACACCCTGCAGATTGAGATCAAATACCTTATTTTTCGGAAATTAACCAAAGTACCAAACACCATTCTTCCAGTCCCATTCCTGATGAACTCTCAACAGGTCCAAAGGGTAAGCAATCTTTTCACCAGTACCCTTAAAATGCACCACGTATTTCGACCCGGTATTCCCAATAACCTTCCCGACCCACCAGCCATCGCGATCAAAGGCGTCAACCACCTCCGACAAACGAAAGGCATCGGCCACAATCTCGCGTGGCGTTGGGCGGATTCTATCAATGGACATAAACTCTCGCAAGGGCCCTGAACCATCCTCTTCTAAAAGGGTTCTGTACTGGACAATGTAGTCTTTGTTGGAGACCCTAGAGATTATGTTTGCAGGGTAGTATGAACCCTTTAAACCCTCTTCCTTATTTAAAATTTCCACTATATCCCCTCTTTCAAAACCCATTTTAATAACCTACAAGTGATCATATCAAACAGTCAATAATGAATAAACTACTGAGAATTATAACAAAATTGATCATGGGTTAGTTTCCTGTTTGTTCAGAAATTAAAGGATTCAAACAAACAACCAGTAAGCTACTGAAATTAGAGAGAGAAAACGAGAAATTACCCTTCGATCGCCAGTGAAATATTGAAACCCTAATTTACAGTTTTATCGGTAAGATGACTAGTAGACGAAATTTGAAAGGTGGGTTACCTAATCGACTACATCATACCAGAACAAGAACATGGGTGTTACATAAATCGAATAGAAAGATAAACATAAATCGATACATCATACCCGTTAGTGCCGGTGACGGGTGATGGGCGGGGCGCCGGCGTGAAAGGGAAGGCTGGTGACGGGCGACGGGCGGTGACGGAGTCGGGAGGAATCGGCTGTAACCTGTGTTGAGACTTGAGACTTGAGTTTGAGTTGAGAGTTAGAGACTTTGAGATGAGAGTTGAGTTGAGACTTGAAGAAGAGAATGGGACAATGAGTGACGGCTGGACACGAAAGAATTAGGGTTAACATATATATATATATACTAGGTTTTTACCCGGGATTGCTTCCCGGGCTCGGGAAAGTTATTTAGATTAATTAATTACCATTGGTTATTAATACGACCGCATTACATCAACCATCTTATACTGTTATTAATACGATCAAAAGTCAATCAGATGTTGACCAAAAGTAAAACGGAGTATATTGTTTTTAGTTCACAACTCCACATTGTTTCCGTTAGACATGGAGCTAATAATTTACATGTACATATATAGTTTTAGAATCACAACTTCAAAACTAAACAAACAAGTCTAGTATCAGTTTCGAAAAGCAAACAACTACAACCCGAAAATTTAGTTCAATGTATGCTTCTGCATTTGCCTTCTTCAAACCACAAACATTCATCCGAACATAAAAAACTTTTTACCTTTCACAAAGTTAAGTGTAAATGCTTGACCTGAAACCATGTCTTTATCTCTCACAAACTTTCTCATTCCTTGCAGATAATATCTTGGTTGACCTCAAGATGAACCTATAGCAGCTTGAATATTCCAAACATCACCTGCCACGTCCACAATCTTCAAACCCATCTTACGATTCAGTCCAAGATCTTCAGCCTGTTTTTTAAAAAGGTGCTGTAACAAACAACGAACAATTCTATAAACAAAGAATTAACACATCTTTAAAATCTGACTAAAGTATTATATATTAGTAAACTCATCATCACAAACTTACAAAATGACCGTCCACACGGAAAGAAAGAGGTACGATCTGATCATCTTCATTCCCAACAACCATACCATTATTATTGACATCAACGACGTCCTGTACAGCTTCACTATCTGAACTCAACACAATCTTTTCTATCACCTTTTGTTTAACAACAGCACAAACCTCAGGTGGAAGCACTAAATCACAGGTAGCACAATTGAAAACCGTGATATGAAAAGTCTGAAGATCTATCATCTCAAAGACAATGAGATGATCAGCAGTTAATGACAAGTCATTCTTTATCTCCTTCCATCCGGTAATTATGTAAAGTTCATTGTTGATATATTCCACCCCTACAGACCAGTTCTTGTTTTCAGATCCTTTAATAACGACCGGATATGAAGGAATAGTGTTTAACATCTTGTGATGAACAAAAGAACGATTAATACTCTACAATCAGAATAAAACACATTATATAGTACATTAGTAAAAATATATCAAAAAATTAAGTAAAAAAATAAAACACAACAAATAAACAATTGTATCTCCAATAAAATTACATGATGAATAATATTCGAAGTTACATACCACAAAATCTTCGTTACCAGATGGTTTGTAGTAAAACTCTTCACAAGGAGAAAGAGCAATGTCTTGATAAAAAAACAATATTCTGAAACTTTGTAAAGCTTCTTCATAATGAAATATCAACCATGAATCTGAAGGTATTTTCAAATTGTCTACCAATTGACACCAACCATTATAAAAATAATATCTGCCATTGCTTAGGGGATAGATCTTGACTTTAAAAACATTTCCAGCTGTGGTTCGGATATTTGTATTTCCAATTGGATAATTAAACTGTTGAATCCAATTTTGATACTGTTTTGGCAAAATCTAAGCATAAATAAAAGAAACACTTTTATTGCTAATTATCATACCAAAAAATTAAAATTAAGTGTTAAACTAAGATCGGATAAAACTACTAACCAAACATTTCCTTTTACTGCTTTGAAGGTAACACGGAAATCCATAAATCATTCTCACATAAAACTGTAACAGTATCAATCATATATAATCAAAATCAATAACATTAAGAAACAAATGAATACAATGCATTAAGGTATGCAATACATCTAAATAAAAGATGATACAACTAATATATATCAAAATAACAATAGACAACATCAAAAAGGTGAGAATACATGTAATTTCTTATCATATCGAAATATATATATATATATATATTTTTACATCAAATCATATAATTAAAACTTAAAACCTACTTTTCCGATTAAGTATCACAAATATACAAGAACGATCAACAGCTGTATAAATTGTATAGAAAAACAGGATAGTGACTTGTGTCTATTCAAAAGAAAAACTTAAAAACAGTATACCAAGTACTAATCAAAATAAATTCAACTTTTTTAAATACACATGAGAATACATCAGATGGTATATCATAAATCAGAATAAGATAAATACATGAGCAAAGTGAAATCCAATAAAATCAACAATAGATAACACAAATGGTAGATACAGGAAATGCAGATCACTTTTTTTAGAAACATATATGTCTATCATAACAGGCATAATAACTACATATTAATCGGATATTCAAAAAATTAGGACTATCAAAAATTGTTCAAGTATAAACCGCAACAATAAACGCAATCATAACCAACAATGGATTGAAAAAAAAACAGGGACATACATGAATACACTACCGTCGACTACAACTTCTTCATTTAAATAGCAAGAACCATAATCGCCCAAAGAATTCATAACTAAAAGAATAAACATAAAAAATACAAAACAAATCAGATTATTTAACAATACCTTTATTATTATACAAGATGATATTGATGAAGATCGGAAGAAATCGAAGAAGATGACAGATTTTGTTGGAGAAAGTGTAGAAAGAAACGTGGAAAGAGAAATGAACCGAGATTTTCTGAGGATCTTTAAAATGTTAGAAGTTTAAAAATATCCCATGTAACCGGGTCGGATAATCCCATTTTTTCGTCAACATCTGTTTGACTTTTGGTCAACCGCTGTTTGAGTTTTGGTCAACATCTCGTTTAGTATTCAACAGAAATTTGGATAAGTCAATCAGTGGTTTGAAAATCTGTTTGACTTTTAGTCAACAGATGCATGGAAACCCATGTTAGATTGAACAGTGTTTTGAACAGATATTTAAACATCTGTTTAGACCTAAACAGATGTTGGGGCTTAAACAAATGTTTGGCGTTCTATATCACTTGTTTGGACTTAAACAGATGTTTGGATTTAAACAGATGTTTGGCCATAAACAGAATTTGCCAATAAAGATGTGTTTGGCCTTAAACAAATGTTTGAAGTTAAACAGATGTTTGCTCATAAAGAGATATTTGGCCACAAACCAAACATCTGCTTGAGGTCAACATCTGTTTCACTATTCGCCAACATCTGTTCGACTTTTGGTCAACATCTGTTAAAATATAAACACCGTTAACATAAATTACAAATAATTAGCTAATAGACGGCACACAATTAGCAACTTAAATCATCAAGACCCTTAACAATTTGACCATATGATTTAATCATGTGTTTTATATTAGATGGGTCAACTGAAAAAGAAAATTCACTAAAAGGATAACAAATTAAACAGCTCAAAAAAAAGCTCAAAGAGTATTTTTACTACAAAACAGGATTAACAAACAATGCCAATAGTGAAGTCAACCATGTTTCTTTCACCTTTGACTTTCAACGTCAATTCAGTTACTTACCAAATTCACAAATACATAAAATTTCTTATATAACCGCAAACATTACCACACCTAGTAATCTTAACTCTGCTATAAACTGTAAAACACAAACCCAAATATCACATTTCCATTGTGAATCTTTATTGCCTCATCAAAAATTCCCTGACTTGCCCTTTGAATTGTAATTCAAAGTCCAACGAATCTGTATTAGGATCTCCTGATTTGTAGCTTTTTTGGCATAGCTGGAACCACTGCTTCAGGGTAAACAGGCTTTTGGGGAACATTAGGATCTTTCTTTCTTAATTCTTCCAGCTTTTTGTAAGAGAAAAACACTTTATCCTCTTTCCACCTTGACACTTGGTTCTTTGACCCAAAATTAGCTGTTATTAACTCTTCTTTCATTCTCTTCAGCTGCAGAGACCTATCTGGTACATTTTTCTTAAACTTTGCCCAGATAGGAGGAGTCTGCTTCACCTTCTTTTTGATCATATCTTGAATTCTGGATGTTTCACTTTCTAGCTCACTGATGGTCCATTCTTTGTACTTGTACTTTTCTCCCTTGTATGTTTTGTAAGCCATGATATAGTCAATATAATCTTTCCTCAAAGTTTCATCAGCTCTTTATGATAAATTTTGACAGAGATCTTTTGAAAACTGCTCCAAAATTTTCACTTGGGTTAGCAAATGTTGGTAAAATGTTTGAATCTCTCTGTCAGATTTTCCTTGTGTATTTCTTTTGGAGATATCCTCTGCTTGTTGAGCCTTTAACTTCAAGTATTCATTAATGTTATTAGGCCTTGGATATCCTTGAACATATGGCAAGTTCCTTTTAGCAGGGTCATCTTCAGAGTAGAAGGATATGATCTCCTCTCTAACTGCTTCCAGTTCTAATGGATACAGGACTCCTGCAGGAAGAATGGCAGTGTTTGAATTTGAAACTTGTGCTGAAGAGAATGGGACAACATTGGGAATGGTAACAAGGGACAATGGTTGGGTGGATGATTGCGGTGTTGAAGGATCAACATTCAGAATTATCCTTCTCCTTTTATGTTTTGGAGAGGTTGGTGGTGTTTTGGTGCGTTGAATGGTAGTGATTTGAGTGGTAGATGGTTGACTAACAGTTGTTGAAACAACTGGTGTTTCAACCACTGTTACCATTACAACAGATGATGTGTCACCTGAAGTATTTTCCTTTTTGGCAGGTGGTGTTGGTAGTAATGAGGATGTTTTTGATGGTAATGGGATTTGTGGTAAGGCAGTGGATTGAATTTGTGTTGAAGTGGTGCAAATTGTTGGTGTAACATATGTTGAAACAACTGAAGTACCTACAGTTGTCGATACAACAGATGTTTTAACATCTGCTCGTTTTGAGGTTTGATGTGTGGAGCTTTTGGGAGGTGTGGATTTGGGTTCCTTCACTTTTCTAGTGGGCTGTTTTCTTTTAGGCTCAGGATTTTCTTCATTCTTGGCCTCAGAAACACCCTGCTCATCCTTCTCCATACAAAGTCTTTTCTCCTGTTCCCACCTTGCTTTATCCTTTGCCTCCATAACTACTTTGAGAAAAGAATTTAGAATTCGATTCGACAGTAAAAACACTGTTTGGGGGTTTTGATCAGGGTTTTTTTTTTGTGAAATAGTGAATGCTGACGTGGCATCGGTTACTAATAGATCTTACCGCTATGTACTGTCCACGTGCCAACCTCTGATGATAATGGAGGACAGTTGGTAGGAAACCACTGATGGAACAATAACAGTGGTTTGCAACAGTCACAAATGAGAACAGTGAGTAAGTTTTTGCTAGCAGTGGATAGCCATCAGTGTGTTAAAACACTGATTTTATACAACAGTTTTTTTTTATTTTTTATTTTAACTTTAATTTTTATCACCAAAACAATATTCGAGGAACTCTTATCTCTTTGGAATGTAACGATTAGATAATATAGTTAACCTATCATTGTAATTCTAGTATTCAGTTAATAATATCATTCTATAATTAATTAACCACATCAACAATAAACATGTGAGCAGTGGATGATTTTTAAAAAAACCAATGATTGTAAATTTCAGTGCATGTCAACAATAAAAGGGGAGCAGTGACTATTTTTTAACTATCAGTGGATACCCAACAAAATGTAACACAGATGTTTGGTCAGTCAGTGGTCAACAGTTGTTTATGAAGAAACAGAGGATGGCCTTCAGCAGTGGATAACATTTAACAATCACATGTTTGCGCTTAAACAAATGTTTGACATTAAAAACTGTTTGCAATAAAAGACCAATTTGAAGAATACTATACCCAAACAATCAAAATGAGGAGCTTAATAATCATTCAAGTGTAGTTAACTTTTATTCAGTGGATGTCAACCTCCAAAATGTGAGCAGTAGTTGTTTTTTATCTAACAGTGGATAGATATTGATTTAATTTGCAACAAATAGTCATCAAGAATATATTTTATTTTGTAATTTAACTTGCCATTTTATCATTAAAACAATGTTTTAAATTAAATACTGTTAAACATCTAATCTGGACATAAACTCAATTTTGAAATTAAATAAATATTCGACCTGAAACATCTGTTTGAACATAAACAGATGTTTGAAATTAAATAAATACTGTTAACATAAACAGAGATATAATATTAATAGTTTGGACATATAAATACTGTTAACAAAAACAAAGATAGAATATCCACTGTTGATGATGAACCACTTTTGTTGTTGGGCAATGGTTAATCTTTGAGTTTGTATAGGTTTGTCTCGAGGGATAAAGTATAGAGAACCAATGTTTGTCCTAAACACTGTTACATAAGAAAAACTGATACATAAATACTAAAGTTGAATCCGCTGTAGAAGCTGTTATAACTACACCATAAGTGCTAGTCTTTAACAGGACTTTGCCTTCAACAGTGCATAGCCCTCATGAGACAATAAGCCCATCAGTCTTTATATGGAGCAGGAATTAATTATAACATTCCTTAGCATGATCAGCTGTTATAACCACACCACCCTTTCAGAGTTGGACCATTAAACAAATCCTTGACACTATTAATCCTCTGTTGACTTACCAAACAGATCTTCAGACACAATTCAACATCAACATAATCTAAATATTACTGAAACAATAAATAATAAGTAAAAATAAAACACAACAAATATTCATAAAATTATATTTAATCATTTATTCAGGACCTTAAAACTAAAAGTCCAATAATTACATGACATACTGAACAATATTCAAGTTCAAATCTAAGAATAACAGCAAGAACTAATAAACTTTAGTTTCCACTACATCTATTGCTGAACCTCTTGATGTATGTCCTTCAGCATCGCCATAAACTGCACGTCTCTATCACCACACTCCATATTACTGACAACACAAATAAGAATAAGAAACTAATCTAAAATTCAAACGTGTCTTTTTCATTTTTATTGCACATCTGAGTTTTCACGAGCTTTGGACGAATGTATACTTTCTTTAAAAGAAGAAAATCTTCCTGGAGCAAGAAAACGTGACTTTGGATTTAACGGAAATAAAAAAAAATGGCACATGTAACTTTAAAGTTGCATCTCTGCCATCAAAAAAGGTAACACATGCAAATTTTCACGATGTTGCAACAATTATACTGCAGCATCGATGTTGAAAGGTTGATGTGGGATGCGAATTTACATTGAAACAACGATGTTGGAACAATGATACAGGAACGATAACATGTAAACATTATCAACAAACATTCGAACAAAGAAGTGTAATGGGAAATTAGCTGCTAAATCACAAGAAAGATGCATTTGAGAGAGAAAGATACGGTCACATATATGAGCGAGCGAGATTTGAATGTGAAACCAGATAATTGTATCTTATTTATAGAATAATAAAAATATATATGGTTTGAAATTTGAATTTCAAAATTACTAATATTAATTAGTAATTACTGATTTGATTTGAAAGCAATTGTTATCATGTTTTTTGGGAACTGAAATATGCAAAGTAGGAAAAAAAAAAAGAGAACGTCAATTTTAAATTACCTTTTACATATTTTTTATTTAAAAATTTCAAAATTACTGAGAGATAATAACCGTCAGTTTGAAATTCTAGTTTTGCATATTTTAAAAGTCCAAAGCTCAAGAAATTACAATTAATTATTATTGATTAGATTTGCAACAAATAGTCAAAAAGTATTTTTTAATTTTTTAATTTAACCTTAAGGATAAAAATATATATGGTTTGAATTTTGAATTTCAAAATTACTGATATTATTAGTAATTACTGATTTGATTTGACCGCAATTGTGATGATGTTTATTGGGAACTGATGTTTATTGGGAACTGAAAGGTATAGTAGTGTATATCTTTATATCCCTCCTTATTAAAGTAAATAAATATTAGTAATCATATGCAAAGTAGGGAAAAAAAAAAGAGAACGTCAATTCTAAATTACCATCTTGCATAAATTTAATTTCAAAATTTCAAAATTACTGATATTATCAGTGATCTGATTTGAAAGCAATTGTGATGTTGACTTTTCTAATATTTATTTTAACTTTAATTAAGAGATAATAACCGTCAGTTTGAAATTCATATTTTGCATATTTTAAAAGTCCAAAGCTGAAGAAATTACCATTAATTAGTGATTTGATTTGCAACAAATACCCATCAAGTATTTTTTTTATTTTTTAATTTAACATTAAATTTCATCAGGAAAACAATATTGGAGGAACTCTTATCTCATTGCAATGTAACGATTAGGTAAAATGGTAATTTCATTTTAATTCTAGTTTTTATTTGATAATTTCAATATATCACTAATTAACACCATGGATGGTAAATATCAATGGATGTCAAGAATAAAAAAGTGACCAGTGGCTATTTTTTCCTATCAGTAGATATCGAACGTCAATTGTCATTATGACTTTTCTGTAATTACTGATATTATCAATAATTACTGATGATGATTTGAAAGCAACTGTCATTGTCATGATGACTTTTCTAATTTTTAAACCGTGAGTTTGAAATTCACATTTTGCATGTTTTAAATGTCCAAAGCTCAAGAAATTAGCATTAATTACTGATTTGATTTCCAACAAATAGTTATAAAGAATTTTTTAAATTGTATGATCAAAACAATGTTGGAGGAAATCTTACCTCATTGGTATGTAAAGATGAGCTAAAATGGTAATTTCATTGTAATTCTAGTTTTTATTTGATAATTTCAATCTATCACTAATTAACACCATCAATAACAAAAAAGTGAGCAGTGGCTGTTTTTTAGGAAAACAACTGATGGTCAATATCAATAGATGCCAACAATAAAAAAAGTGAGCAGTGGCTATTTTTCCTATCAGTGGATACCCAACAGTTTTTTAAACACTGATGTTTGGTCAGTCAATGGTCAACAGATTTTGAAGAAACATATGTTTCGCCTTAAACAGAAGTTTGCTCATAAACAGAAGTTTGACCATAAACAGGTGTTTGCACATAAAGAGATGTTTATCTGGTGGTTTAAAACCACTGTTGGGTCAAACAAATTTCACAACAGGACCAATACTCAAATAGATGTTGACCTTAAACAGATGTTTGGTTTAGAGCCAAACATATGTTAAACCCCAAACATCTGTTTAACCCTGAACAGATGTTTAAGTTAATAACATCTACTGTTCAACCTAACAGGGGTTTCCATTAACTATTGACCAAACTGCAAACAGATGTTAAAACCACTGTTTGTTATTGTACTTCTTTACAAAATTACATAGAATTCAAGAAAACGAAACAAACACTTAAAGAACTATAATTTAACACATAATCTAATCGGGCAAAGCAATCTATTATCTAAGAATTCACTGATTCTTACAACATGAAACAAACTCATAATGAAATACTAAAGTTACATAAGAACCACTGATAATTAAATACTAAATTTGAATCCGTTGTAGATGCTGAACCACTGCTGATACTAAACAGTCGTTTTCCTTTGATTAATCAAACTCTAGGTACATAAAGTGCAAACAGTCGTTTTCCTGAACAGATGTTTAAGTTAATAACATCTACTGTTCAACCTAGCAGGGGTTTCCATTAACTATTGACCAAATTGCAAACAGATGTTAAAACCACTGTTTGTTATTGTACTTCTTTACAAAATTACATAGAATTCAAGAAAACGAAACAATCACTTAAAGAACTATAATTTAACACATAATCTAATCCGGCAAAGCAATCTACTATCTGAGAATTCACTGATTCTTACAACATGAAACAAACTCATAATGAAATACTAAAGTTACATAAGAACCACTGATAGTTAAATACTAAATTTGAATCCGTTGTAGATGCTGAACCACTGCTGATACTAAACAGTCGTTTTCCTTTGATTAATCAAACTCAAATACATAAAGTGCTTGTCTTTAACAGGACCTTGTCTTCAACAGTGGATAGGCCTCATCAGTCTTTGTTCATAAAGAGCTCCTTTAAAACAAACTTTATGCTTCTTTTAATACAAAAAAAGGTGGGAAACACCATTACTCTAGACTCTATAGTAACATAAAATCTTATCTTACAACAATAGCAGATCCTTTCTTGCGTTTAGTAGGAACTACCGTGGGTTCTCCATCATCATCTTCTGCACAAGTCAATTATAATCATCATCATCATTTAGACATAAGCAAGTAAACTATAAATTTAATAATCTTTCTTTGTGTTTAATTAAACTTTATGCTTCTTTGAATACAAACCTATAATAACCCGCAACAGATTGTATGAATTTCAAACAACTGTGATTAGACTGAAATATAAACCGAGAATTAGAGTATATCACTTCAAAATTAAAAACTCAAAATTGAAAATCAGAGTAGCAAAAAACACATACTTTAAACGATGTTGGAACAATAATACTGGAAACAACCGTGGAACAATCATCATCATTATATGAGAATACCCTTAATTTATGGAACCTGTAGAATGAAATGCTCCACTGTTGGGTTATTAACTTTCAACCTCACTTTCCCTAAATTTATCAATTCTAATTTTCAACAGGATGTAATACAATTGTTACCTTAATTAAGATATCTTCAACTGCAAACAACAACAACAAACAACATCAAACAACAATAGCAAACAACATCAGTCAATAATAGCAAACAACATCAAACAATAATAGCAAACACCTGATGTTGAATCCACTGTAGATGCTGAACCACTGCTGTTACAAACAGATAATACCAATGAAACTCTAATTTCAGAAAGAATAATGGCTGAACATACTCAAACATCAATAATCAACAGATGTTATACTCATATCATCACCATCTAGAAAAAAACGCTAATTTCAAAACATATTCAAACATACCAGCTAATGGCAGAAATCTATCCGCAGCTAAGCGGATTTCAACTTTGATGACAACAACCCTGGAACCATATGATTAGATTACGAGTAGAAATTAGGATTAGTGTAAATAAGAGGAAATCATGAAAGTATTTCAACTAAAAAAAAGAACAAACCTTTTGATGAAGTAATCGATGAACAAAAGAAGATTTTATGGTGGCGTCTGAAGAAGATTAAGGTTTGGATGGAAAGAATTATCTCAATAATTTGCAGGGTTTGTGAAATTTGAATTTGAATCGCCTGAATATAGAGAGAGAAAGAACCCTAGGCGTTTGTAAAGAAAGATCAGAAGTGAGAAGAGAGGTTATATAAGGAAAAGGGGATGGCACTGTTGGGCGGGAAAAGAGAACTGAGGATGCCCTAATCAAGTGACACGTGGCCCAAATAACTTTCATTTATTATATATAATATATATATATATATATATATATTATTTATTTAATTTTAAAAATAACCAGGTACTAACAGGTACTTAACAGGTAAACAGGTATTATACCTGTTTAGACACGAAAATTAACAGGTAATTTCGTGTCTACCTGTTTAGTACACGAAACCTGTTAAGGTCTTACCTGTTACCTGTTAAAGTCGTGTAGGTACGTGTCGTGTATTCGTGTCTCGTGTATAAATTGCCAGCCCTAATTAGGTCCGGATGAGGATGGAAAAAAAATCAATTAGACCCCAATTTCATTTATTTGTACTACATCATTTTCAACTTTCAACTTATTGCCAATAGCATTCGCAACATTAATCCAGTTTGCTAACTTCAACTGTCACGTCACCAAACCAATGTCACATCAGCTGCCACGTCATCAAAAAAGACATGTCAGATGCCACGTCATCAAAATTTCCACATTAACACACAAGTGCGACATCAGCAAAAAAACTAACTGGGTTATGGTTCCGTTAGTTTAGGAGTGCTATCAGCCAATAAGTTGAAAGTTTGGAGTTATGTGGTACAAATCGAAAGTTGGGTGTGTTATCGGTCAATTGGTGAAAGTTAAGGTTATTTAAATCCAATATTCCTTTTGGTATTTGGTATTTCGGTTGGTTTTTAAGGTGAGTTTATGATTGTGTTTCAAACAAGTATCATCTCAGAGATTAAACGTTAATCGCATAAAATCAACACGGTTATACTTGGGTATTCACGGGTATAGACACAAACCTAATAGATGATGAGTTAGGCCACATGGGGCGTTCTCGGGTGGTGGATTCAAGTACCCCTACCCAATCGGGAACACCGCCGTCGAAAGATCGGGTAGGGTGGTTCGGGTATGGTTTTCAGGTGATGTTTAAACTAAGTATAAGTTCAAAGCTGTTGAGTGTATTCCAATGATAGTAACGACTATAATGTCGTTGTATAAACTAAAGTTAAAAAAAAATGTCTTCCAAAATTGAAACCCTTTTATATGCCATCATTTATACAAAAAATCTACCATCAATCTTCTCTAAAAAGGTTCTACACTTTATCCTACCACAATTTTTAATAAATGCATGTATTTCAAGAAGATAATGTGTTCATTCTACCGCTCAAATGCTCAATATCAACAATATATTATTATCAAACAATAGTAACCTACAATTTCTCACGGATATCGTCGAGCGAGCAGAACATGAAGACACGGAAAAACCTAATATATATATATGTGTGTGTGCCACGCAATCGGGAAAATGTCACAACATTCTGATGGAAGATTATTTCGCCAACAACCTCAAATACAATGAAAGTATGTTTAGACAAAGATTTCGTATGTTGAAACTCTTATTTTTAAAAATTATAGGTGATTTACAAGCAAAAAACATATGGTTTCAAGAGGGCCTAGAAGGGATGATGCATACAGCTTTGGTTCAGCCCAACCCTAACGAGAGGAATGGACGTAATTGATACAGGCGCTTTATTCTGTCTCCGCTTATGAAAGGTCAAGCAGACACAATAGGCATTGCGATGCGAAGAGCTTTGCTTGGAGAAATTGAAGGAACATGTATCACACGCGCAAAATCTGATATTGGATCAGCAGAGCTTTAATGAGCCCCTCCTGGATTCATTAATAGGTTCCTGGTGCAACAGCTGTATATTGCTGTCAAAGAGAATATATTCCAACTTTGGTGTCAAGGTAATACTCAATGTTCCTATCAACTTTGGCTCAACTGCACTCCTTCGTATACGTCAACTCTTGATTCATGTAGCTACTGACTACCCCGTCTGATTTTTTGGCACCTCGATGTCCCAATTCGCAGAATAAAAGTAATTCGTTCAAGATCCCTCTTACTAACTAGAATCAAAGAATTAGTAGATCTGTTCCCGCCCAAAATGGTAATGGGCTTGGGTTATGAACTTATAATCTATAATCTGATGATCAAGTCGATTCTATGATTATAAGTTCATTTCATACCGGACCAGACCGGAATAGGGTTATATACATTCTCATTGTGAGAGGGGGTTATTTGAGCGTATCTAGATAGATACTATGTGGATCCCTACGTTGTTACATTCCATTTAGGATTAGGAATAGGCGTAATCAGACCTGCTTTTTACATATCTCTCGTTATTTGGGACCCTATTCACCTCTTTGGGCTTCTATTGAATCGAGAAATAGGTTTGATTGTCCATCTTTTTGATATATTGGATATCTATATAAGGCATTCTCCGGATAATTCAAATCGAAGCAATTGGATGTCCAATTCGGGCCTATATGACATGACCGATCAATAGAAATACTCCAACACTCCACTATTCCATACATCACACTAGATAGATATCATATTCATGGAATACGATTCACTTTCAAGATGCCTTGGTGGTGAAATGGTAGACACGCGAGACTCAAAATCTCGTGCTAAAGAGCGTGGAGGTTCGAGTCCTCTTCAAGGCATAATATTGAGAATGCTCATTGAATGAGCAATTCAATAAGAGAGCTCGGATAGCAATACCGATTCGATCCGAGCTCTCTTGGAATCAGTTCGACAGCGGATCACGAAATCTTGGTCATCTTCTCTATCTAATGAATGAGGAGTCTGCTTTAAAATTGAAAATCGTCCGCCCTGCACCCACCCCTCGAGTATATGCTTCAACAGGAATCACACAAGGGTAGATTATAAACCTCTAGTAAAATGACCGCCCGTAACAAAGTACATTACATAGCATTACATAGTCCGTTTTAGGGATTGGCGACTTACCCATTCAGTGACTTTGGCACTGGACGTTCCCCAAACGGGAACTGTCGGGTCGGGTGAATTCAATAATAGACGCCTGTTGGCATTCCAGCCTTCCTTCGCCTTTCATGGCCACATCTTTCCGGCTAAGGAATGGGAAATCCTTCTCCTGTTCCATGAATCCAATTTGCATTTCATCCGGGAAAAGCCATCTTTTTCTCAACAATGCCTTTGTCATTTGATCCAATAGTGTTCCGTTAGATAGGAACAGATTTGATAAATACTGATAACTCTCGGATAGAGTATTAGAACGAAAAGATCCATTAGATAATGAACGATTGGTTCTAAGCCATCTCTGGCGATTAATCAACATTTCGAAGTGCTTTTCTTGCTCTCATCTCTTGAACCTATTGTCCTAGATCCAAAACCGAAATGGCCCTCTGAATTATTCTTACACATTCACATTCAATATAAGTCCCCAGAATCAAAATAAATAGAAGAAAAAAATGAAAAATTAGATTATTAGATTATATTAGATTAGAAGGGGGGCCAAACTTCTTGTTCTTGAAAAAATGAAGATTTCATTTAAATTAAGAAAAAATTTGGGCTCAATCTGAAGAGAGTATCCGGCCCAGCACTGCACAAATATGCTCCAGACATATATATATCATACTAGGTTATAACCCGTGGTACCCACGGGTCGCTCTATTTTAATGATAAATAAACGTATTATTATTACTATTTTTTTTTGCTGCGGGTTACAATAGAAAAGTAATAACAATATAACAAAATTCAAAAGATGATAATTATTCTTAATGGTGAGACAAATAATTAATACTAAATAGGTGAGACAACGGTCTCTTCAAACGATTCTACATTGTATAGTCCTTGAAATTTCTCTGCGTCTCGTAAGTATTGAGAATCCTTCATTCTAATTTGTATATCCATAATACCACACCGATCGATCTGCACAGTCCAAGTGTCACCTTTGTTCTCAGCTAATTTGTTACGCCATGAATCAACTGAATAAAATAACTTTACGTTTGTAAAAGACGACACTTCTGACCATAGTTCATCTTCAAATTTATATAGCTTCACGATTGTTTCAGGGGTCTCTACAACAATAAACATATGAAGTGTGTTGCGGATTTTGAGAAAACTGGTTTGGCGACCGATAACATCAGTAGATTGGGGTATGGAAACCTTCGAGAAAGTTTCAGATTCCACATCAAAAGCAATCGTATAACTTTTAGCAGGCGTCCAATAGTGTGGAGATGGAAAATATAAAACATTATTGCATAAAGTTCCGGAAGACCACCAATATAAACTTGAAGCATAATCCGCTCCTTTCAAGAAAGTTAAAGTTTTCCATTCACAAGTGTTCCGAGAATACAAACGCGGTATAACATCATCCTTACGACGTTGGAGAAGTAATATTTTTAGATCGCTAGATGAATCCATATAAATCCCAACTGCATCTTGCCTTAAATCAAAAAAAAATTTAGGTTTCTTATCACACAAATTCAAAAATTGGTTAGTTGTTGGATTCCAAAGAATCAATTCGTTCGGAAGCCACTGAATGCACATCAGTAAAATACCATACTGAGAAGCAAGAATGATTAGATTGGAAAGATGGGTGTCAACGGGGAAGGAAATAATCTTCCTTGAAGAAATGTCTAACTTTCCTCCAATCAAGTTATGAATATCAATTGATGACTTGGTCAACATGATAACCTTACGATAAGGGTTATTAGCCATACGGCGATAGTGTATAATCGCAAACAAATGTGACGACAATTCGTAACGCCATTTTTTAGAAACACGTCTTAATCGAGCAACACACTTTGTTGGTAGCCTTGATAGGATTTCGTTAGCAAACATTTCAAATTCAAGACGTTGCATCCTACAAAAAAATTCATAAGAAACCTTTGATGAGAATTATGTAATGCAATGTTAGAAGTAAGCAACAAAGTTGGATGAATCATGTACAAAGCATATAATAATCCAAAATTGAATCGTATGAACATCAATGTCAAATTAAAAATCAAAACCTAAAGAAACATAAAAACCAAGCACAAATTCCGAGTTAGTGTAAATTACCTGTTATCTCAACACAAATAATCTAACCAATTTCGCTTTTCTTTATTTATAATTGCAATGTAAGATAAAATTCTATATCGTTAATACGGATATTCTATTTTAAGAATGTATTATATAATTCCGGATATAATGCATTAAATAATAAAATGAATGAAAATATTGTCTTCAAAATTAATTTGAATTAAAAATATTAATATGTTAAATAGTTAGATTGAATAAAGGATATTCTATTTTAAGAATGTATTATACAAATCGGTTGAATTAAAAATATAAATATGTGATTTTTATATTTTAAATAGTTGTGAATTGAATAATTCAGATTTAATAATTAGGTTACCTTTATTCATTATTTATAAAAAAATATCATTAACAAAATTCAGTTGAATTATAATTTATTTCACAGATCTTAAGATAAATTTGGAAAATTTTGAAATGTAAATTAAGGATTTTTTTGATTAGAAAATTCCTTAAATAACAAATAAATTTAAAGAAAAAATCGTTTCTATTCATAAAATCAAAATCTCGGATG